>VDFB02342045.1:96959-114316 GCA_007258455.2 Sequoia sempervirens
TGGTTCAAAGAATAATCTTGTTGAGATCAAAGTTCAAAATTCTCTGATTTTATGATGCCCCATTGTTGCCCCAATAAGAAGAATTATGCTGGTATACTGCCCCCTCGAGAGATCGGGCGAAGAGGTTTGATTTGAGGGTCGATCTCTCAAAAAAAAGGTTCAAGATTAGTTCAACTCGAATATTTGATGTAGACAGATTTGATGATGTAGACAGTCATCAACCATGGATAGTCTCATGCCTATTTTGATATATTACACACACTTGACCCTGATTTGTAGCATGACAGTTACATTATTTATGATATAAATGAGATTATTATGATCTTTGGGTGATATGATGATGCATGGATGATATGGATGCACATGATATGATATGATGATGATTTTATGATTATGCAAATAGATGATAAATGTATGGTTTATGAGATGTTCAGAATAACTAATCTATATTATGCAATGATGGGGATGAATGTATGTGGTATGATTAATGTTTTCTATATGGTATTATATGCATTATATAGTATGTTGATGGTTTGTGGATGCAAGATGGATGCAATGGTGATTATTTATGATTAACTATCATGGTACCATGTTAGCGTGATTAGTAAGAAAAGAAGAAGTCATTTCAACAAGACACATGATGACACAAATGCAGATGATGATGATGATGATGATGATGACGATTACCTGCCAAGGAATTGGGATTTTCAAAGGGCCAAATTTTCTTATGTTTGATAACACACGTGGTAAGATGCATCAAGGTATAGAAAACCAGGATGGCGTGGTACTTAGTGTGATGGACTTTGACTCGACAATCAGATAGGAGTATTCTTGTTCACACCTGACATATGGAAACCTTGCTAGGATGTACTTCTGAAGTTTCAAACACCTCAGACCAAAACACGGAAAGGTAAACCTATCCTTGTAATAGTCAACAAGTTGCCTTAGACCTCTTACATACACCCTAACAAAGCAAGTATTCGCCGAGGTTATATTACAAGAGCGTCCAACAAGCTCAGCAGACAAAAGATAATGATCATTGCCCCATTCCTACTTCTCTAAATCTGTTGTTTTGGGATATCATTGAGACGTCCTTGGAATGAGCGCAAAATAAGATAAGTCAAAAGGAAAAGACCAAGTAAATAGACAGACTAATGCTCTTCAATACCGCTAACGGAAAATGATGTGTTTTCTACGGATGATAAGCGAAACTTATTGCCAAAAGAGAATGCCCATTGTAGGAAGGATTCATCCTAGGACATGTTAGTGGATGGTGGCACGTCATTTCGTTTATAAAGGATGATTGATATGGGACAAATTCAGATGATGTGTTACCAATACGAAGAGATAACCAACTTGCTTACTTACTGACTTAGACTTTAGACCCGACATTTTGAGTTCTATGTTTAAACTGCTAGACTTGTTTCTGACTGTTTCACCAAAGGTTGATGATGACGATCAGTTTATTATGGACGGTGCTTCTTACTGGTGCAAGTGAGATGAGGCGGATGGATTTTTCAAATATTTGGATGTTTTTGATGTTTTTGATGTTTTTGGAATATTTTGAGGCTGTTTTTGGAATTTTTTGATGTTTTCAAATGTTTTGATTTTCGATTTTCCAATGTTTTTTGGATTTTCTGATGTTTTGAGAACTTTAAGACCATACACGAATCCGATCCGATGGGAACATGCCCCGAGCATGATGCAATGGACTACTCCGATAAAGGCAGGACAACTGACCTTGAGAATGGGCCGAGTAGTACTAGGAGGGATCATGATACAAACACAGGACCAAGCTATGGTGTGGATGCTAGTGGATGAGTAATGAATGGAGATATGGATGAGATGGATGATGGAAGCGGAATGGAGGGATAATGAAAAACAAGATGTAAAGGTCCTGGTGGATGGAAAGTGCTTATTTACCCAAGGCGCCTGTTTACCAGGTTTTCATCGAGGTACTTGCCCAAAGTGCCACCGAAGTGGTTTTCACTAGAGGATGATTTTTTCTCTTTACTATTTTTTTTTATCCTTTTTCTAATTTTTTTGGATTTTTTTTTGGATTTTTTGCTTTTTTGATTTTTTTGTTACCAAGACTTCGCTCACGATTTTCAAGAACCATTTTTTAGGACATTTTCTCGATTTTTGAATTTTTTTGGTTCTATACCTTGAAAGATTTAGGCATAAAACTTTTTGAGATGGGAGTTATTCATGGGCTCCTGTAGAGGTTCCCTTTCGGGTGTTGATAGCTAATATGCCCCTGATTTATAGCTTGCTATGATGATGAAAGGCCCTAACCAATTGGGTTCAAACTTTCCTTTGTTGCTGGGATTTGGGACATTCTTCTGATTTTCTTTTAAGACCAGTTCTCTGACTTGGAAAGTCCTGCTTCTGATCCTCTTGTTGTAGCTTCGTTTGAGTCTATTCTGATAGACTTGTAGGTGATTCAAAGCATCAATCCTTCTTCCGTCTAGTAACTCCAGCTCATTTAGTCTTGAAACCCGATATTCTTTATCCATGACAAGGTTTTGTAGTGATATTCTCAGGGATGGGAGCTCGATCTCAATGGGGAGTACAACTTTTGATCCGTAGACTAAGGAGAAGGGGGTGGCGCCAGTGGGTGTGCGAATGCTAGTTTGATAAGCCCAGAGGGCGGGATTAAGCTGCAAGTGCCAGTCAGGACTTGTGTCATTAACTATTTTCTTGAGGATTTTGAGGATGGTTTTGTTCGTGGCTTCTTCTTGGCCATTGCCTTGAGGATAGTACAGGGTGGAGAAGCGATGCTGAATTTTGAATTTCTCGCACAAGTCGTGAACCTCCTGGTTCTTGAAGGGTGTCCCATTATCTAAGATAATGGCTTGTGGGACACCATAACGACATATGAGATAGTTTAGGATGAATTTTGAGATCTGCTTTCTAGTGATATAGGTCATGGGTATGGATTCCACCCACTTTGTGAAGTACTCAGTTGTAGTGATAATGAATTTATGGCCGTTGGATGAGGTGGGTGAGATTTTCCCAATGAGATCAAGTCCCCACTGTGAAAAGGGCCATGGTGTGATAATCGGGTGAAGCTCTTGAGCTGGAGCATGGATGAGGTCCCCATGGTGCTGACATTGTAAACACCTTTTAGCGTGATCATGTGCTTCTCGCTCCATTGTGGGCCAATAATACCCCAGCCTCAGCAGTTTCTTGGCTATGGTTATTCCACTCGAGTGTGAGCCACAAATACCGTTATGAACCTCAGTTAGAGTGGTTAATGCCTCCTCGGCATTTAGACAGCGTATTAAAGTACCCTCTATGCTTCTACAGTATAAGGTATCACCTAGGATGACAAATCTGGATGCCTTTTTTATAAAGGTTCATTTTAGGCTCGATGGTAGGTCAGCGGGTATGACTCCTATGCGAAGATATGTGTAGATGTTGTGATACCAAGGATCGCCAGGACCAATGATTTGACACAATATTTTTATTCTGGTACCTCGAATGTGGGAACGAGAAACTGCTCGATCATAAATTTGTATTTCGGCACATTGTGAGGGATGTCTACTAGAGACCCAATTGTAGCCATGGCATTAGCGGCTTTGTTGTTGGTTCTTGGGATTTTCTCAAATGTTATGTCGATGAAGGATTCCTTTAGAGTCTCCACCAATTTTTTGTATGGGGTTAGCTTTTCATCCTTTGTCTGATATTCATTATTGACTTGATTTATGATCAACTATGAGTCGTCGTAGACCTTGAGAGTTATGATATTCCATTGCACTACTATTCTGAGACCTATAGTCAAAGCCTCATATTCCGCTATGTTGTTGGTGCAAGGAAATGCCAATTTGTATGATCTTGGTATGCAATCCCCTTGTGGGGTAATGAAGAAGACACCAGCTCCTGATCCATGTTGTGTATATGACCCATCGAAGTATAGTTTCCAGTGATCAACAACGTTGAGGTTAAAGATGGATTTGTCTAGAAATTCAGATACAAGAGGATTCTCAGAATAAATGGGTGCTTCTGCTAGTTGATCTGCAATAACCTATCCCCTGATTACTTTCCTCTCTATATACTCGATGTCATACTCTGACAGTATCATTACCCATTTTTCCATTCTGCCAGTTAACATTGCCTTTGATAAGAGATATTTAAGGGGGTCAATTTTTGCAATGAGCTTTATCTTATGTGCCAACATGTAATGTCTGAATTTTTGGGATGCAAACACTACTGCGAGGCAAGCTTTCTCGATGGAGTAATTTAGCTCGTGACCGACCATTGTCCTGCTGATATAGTATATTGCTCTTTCTGTTCTGTTTTCATCATGTTGAGCAAGAAGAGCTCCAAGGGTTGTTGTTGTTGCTGACACTCGGGATGGGTGGCATTAACACTGGTGGTGTCAATAGGTATTCCTTGATTTTGTTAAATGTGTCTTCACACTTTGAATCCCATTTATACGCTACCCCCTTGTGGAGTAGGTGAGAATATGGATTCTGCTTGTCTGCCAGTTGTGCTATGAACCGTCGGATGGATTGAAGTCGGCCTTGGAGGCCTCTCAGTTGTTTTAATGTCTTTGGTGCTTCCATCTCAAGGATTTCTTTTACTTTCGCTAGATCCACCTCGATACCCCTCATGGAGAATATGTATCCTAGCAGTTTACCTGATTGTACGCTGAAGATGCACTTCTTGGGATTTAGTCTGACTTTGTATTCCTCCAGTCTGTCAAAGATAGCACCTAGAGTTGCTATATGATTTTGTCTTTTTCTTGACTTAGCTAGAAAGTCGTCGACATAGTCTTCAACTGTTTTGTGAATCATGTCATGGAATATTAGTGTCATAGCCCTTTGGTAGGTTGCTCCTGCATTCTTTAGGCCGAATGGCATCATGTTCGAGCAATAGGTCCCCCATGGACAAGTGAAAGCCATCTTGTGTTGATCTTCTTTTGCTATCATGATCTGGTTGTATCCTAAAAATTTGTCCATAAGTGATAGCATCTCATGACCTGCTGTCATATCTACTATCATGTCGATGTTCGGGAGCGGGAAATCATCCTTGGGACATGCTTTGTTCAAATCTCTAAAATCTGTGCAGATTATGATAGCTCCATCAGGTTTTGAAATAGGTACCAAATTCATACCCATTCGATAATCTATTGGTCGGATAAACTCGTGATCCAACAACTTTTGAGCTCCATTTTGACCAATGTGGCTATTTGAGGACGTACTTTTGAAGCTTTTGTCTACCGTGTTTTGCATCCGATACACCGCTATAGGTGGAAATTCACAAGATTTGATCAAGCCCTCGCATATCAGGCAAGCATAACTCCATGCTAAGTTTATTTGTCTTTCCTTTAGAATGCCGCTTAGGAGTTCTTTTCCTGGATAATAGTGCGGATTCGAAGATAGAATGTGATATGGCTACCGTATTCCTAGGGTTGATCAAGTTGCATTTTTCAGCCAAGACTGCTGACTTCTCTTGATGAATAGCTCTTAGGGAAAGATTGAATCCTTCATCCTTAGGTGCCTCAAAGAGGTTTTCACCATTGGATACGTCCTTTCTTTATACTATTTTCTTGTCAGAGAGTGCCACGGTGTGGTTTTCACTCAAGGACTTGGATATGATTCTTAGTTTCTCACTTTTGCGACTGAAGGATTCAATCGTTTCCCCGTAATAGGTGTGTGTATCCAACTCCATTATGAATCCTGCCTTGTGATCTCCATCTGGAATGTTATCTCTCAATCCCATGAATTCTGAGAGTGCTTCATCATTTTTTAATGTATTGAGAATTGGTGGTCCTCGTTGGTCATAGTCGATCAGTTGGGGATAGACTAAGCGGATCTCATGATTTTGACTATCTGGTTCAAAGGATATGGTACTAATCATACACAGGGTGGTATCTTCAAATAACCTAGGTAGGTTGGATAAGGTATCTTCGTCATCGCTACTAATGTAGGGCTCAGTTATAAAATTATGTGCATCTCTACCTGTGACTATAGGTGAGTGTAGTTGTACTATTACTGGCTGAGGAGAAACATTAGCGGCTCTAATTGGAGGACTTCAGCCACATATGGTTATTCTCAAAGGGGTACATCCAAGACCAAGGTTTGTTATAGGTCGTGTCTCAGGCATGATTGGTATTAAGAGCCCATTGTCATTTTGTCCCAGTCTTTGATTTTGGTCATAGCCCATTGCAAGCATCATGTGTAGGCCCTTGCTTCTTTTGTCCATTGGTAAATTAGCTGCCAGTCTTTCATCTTGATACAACATGTGAGATGGATTTGCTTCAATGACCTCATGACCAAGGTCTCCCCATCTTGTGAATTCAGGATAATCCTCAGGACTTGTTTGCGATGTAGAAGCTTGATTTTCTTATGGGCGTCCCCGTGATCTCAGAGATTGTGGTAACTCTCCTATCATGAAAGCATTGTTAGGGAGTTTATAGCTTCCACAACCATCCTCCTGGATGATGAGCTTGATATTGGATATGGTGGGAATGGCGGGTGTCTCTATTGCAGAAGTGGACATGAGAGTGGCGGGATCGATGTATGATGTGGATGGGCCCTCATCATTTTTCAGCACTTGGGGGATTTTGTAATATTTGGCTTCAAGGTTCTTGCAGTATGAAAATGGCTCAGGATCTCCATGGACGGTAACCTCTTGTCCATTATGTGTGAATTTCACACATTGGTGGAAGATTGATGCTACGGCTTTCATCGCATGAATCCATGGGCGTCCCAGGAGGATATTGTATGGCAATTCGAGGTCCAAGACCTGACATGTGGTTTCCATGTGTGTTGGACCTACTTGGATAGGGAGCTTAATTATGCCCTGAGACACTCTTTCTTGGTCATCATATGCTCTTATTGTGATGCCCTTGCCTTTGTCGATGGAATATTCTGATATTTTCAATTGCTTGATGAGGCTAAAAGAACAGATATTCAAACCTGCACCTCCATCCACCAAGATCCCTTTATCTTGCTTTTGTTCACAATGACCTCTAAGTGAAGTGCGCGATTGTGAGATGGTTGGGTGGGAAAATCTTGGTCAGAAAACGTAAGGAGATTAGGTGTTATGATGTTTCCGACCATAGCTTGGAATTGTTCCGCATCAAGGTCTGCGGGGACGGTAGATGAGGCTAATGCTTCCTCAAGGATTTTTTTATGCACTGATGAGATTTTTAACAACTCCATGATGGAGATGTGTGCTGGCGTTCTTTTGAGTTGGTCTACAACATTGTAGCTATACGGAATGGCTCTTAATGTAGGGACTCTATTTGGTTGGGATGATCCTGCAATGGTGACTTTTCCACCTCTTGTGGTGACTCCACAATCTTCGGCATGGGCACCTTTGATGGTGATGACCATGCAGTTTTCATTGAGGTTGGCAACAGCTATTTCGTATACATGATTTACACTGCCTTTTCCTTTATCCTTTTTATTCCCTTTGTTGCCATGATTTGGCATCGGATTCGTGTAGATTTTAAGGTCCTGATTCCCTGTAGGTGGTTCCACGTTTATGATTCTTTTGTCAATGAGATCTTGTATGATGTTCTTGAGTCTCATGCAATTATTTGTGGTGTGGCCTTTGATTTTGTGGAATTCACATAGTTGATTCTCATTGTACCAAGGAGGTTTGACATCAGGTTCTTGGTAATTCTCAAATGTAGGAGCTTGGATGAGTTTTTCGTTGATTAGCTTTTTCATGATGTCCTCAAGTGGTTCCCCCAAAGTAGTGTATTTTCGTTTAGGGTATGTTTTGCGTTGAGGTGGTCCTCTTTGGTCATTAAGGTTATTGATGGTGGGATTATTGTTGGATTGATGCGTTGTGTGATGAATATTTTGATTTGGTGTTTGGATTTGTTGTGTGGGTGTGTTTTGGCGCGGACCACTAATGACCACCTTAGCGTCTACAACACCATCATTAGTGATGTTTTTGTTTCTCGCCCACGTGCGAGGTTTATCATTGTAGTTAGATGACGAGCGGTTGTTTTGTGGTTCGTGATATGATGTTGATTCAATGGGTTGAGTCACAAGGGCTCTTTCGATGCTAAGTGCCTTGGTGATCAATTGATCGTATGTGGTGATACCTTGAATCTTGAGATGAAATGATAAGCGACCTTCAAGGTTGGTGATGATTGCGCAGACTTGTTGTTCTTCTGGCATGGTCCACTTGCTCCGATTGGCCTTGGATCACCATCGTTGAAGGAATAAAGCGAAAGATTCATTCTTCCCTTGTTTTAGAGCGTATAGTTCTTCGAGACTAACATCCATTGCAATGTTACCTGCGTAGTTCTTAATGAATGCACTTGTAATCTCTTGGAATGTTCTAATGCCTGTAGGTAAGTGAGAGAACCATTCTATAGCGGGACCCGCCAAGCTTCTAGGAAATAGCCGCATCAGATACGTATCGTCATATGCGACTTCCATGTAATGAACCTGGAATTCCCTGATGTGATCTTCAGGGTTTCCTGTCCCTCGATATTTGTCAAATTTAGGGATTTCAAATCCCTTAGGGAATGGTTTCATTTCTAATCTCCTATCAAATGGATAGGGAGACAAGTTGCTTTGCATTTTGGTTGTTTTCCCTAACTGAAGATCGAGCACTTGTTGTGAGAGCAACTTGAGTTGTGTCGTCACATCATCTTGTGGGTCAGGGGGTGGAATGAAGGTGTTTTGGGGTATCGCGATCATGGTTTGGATAGATGGATTGGTTGGTGCATTGTTCATTGGTATCAGTATGTTGTGGCGGGCGAAGTAGGCTTCTACTTGCTTTTGGATGAAAAATGCTTGTTGTTGCTCTTGTTGTTGTTGCGCTAGGATTTGTGCTTGTTGTTGTGCTTGCTGCTGTGCTTGTTGCTATTCTAACAACGCTTGTTGTTCTGCTTGTTGTTGTTCCCACAATGCTTATTGTTGGGCTGCCAATTCTGTTGCCTCTTGCTACTCTTGGTATTGCTTTAGTGCTTGTTGGTGCGCTTGCAATTGCGCTGCTTGTGCAAGAAGTTGTGCTTGTGCTTGTGCTTGTTGTGCTTGCACTTGAGCTTGTGCTTGGGATTGCACTTGTGCAGCTTGTTGCTACAATAATAGTTGTGCTTGAGCAACCCTTTGTGCTTGCAATGCTTGCACGGCTTGGGTAGCTTGAGCGGCTTGTTGTTGTTGTTGTTGTTGTAATAATGCTTGAGCTTGTTGCGCTTGTATTACAGCTTGTGCAGCTTTGGTAGCTTGTGCAGCTTGAGCGGCTTGTTGCATGGATTTTTGTTTTTGCACTTGTTGATAGCCTCTTTGGAAATCAGCTTGCAATGTTGCATCGAATTGGTTTGATGTGGTGAATGTTGGTGGTGATGGGGGTGGTGGTGGATTTGGAATGGCGTTTGTAGTGGTGGTGCATGGTGATGTTGTGTTGATATTTTGTGTGTTGGATAATGGTATTGATGTGACTGGTCCTTGTGAGACCATGCTTTGTGATGATGTGGGGGTGTTTAATGATGTCGTCATTGCTTGTGTATTTATCATTTGTTGTTGCGATATCAACGATAAATTTTGAGAATTTGGTGTGATGCTTTGATTGATGGTTGGGATGTAGGTTTGATTGATACTTGGTAGGGGAGGAAGCCCTAAACCAAGGAGTGATGTGGATGATAATGGCAATGGCAGAAGAGGTGGGAATGTAAGGGGCGTGAGTTGTGAAAACATTGTGGTGTCGAATAAGCCCCCTAGTCCAAACGTATCTCCCTCTTCTTGTGAATTTGTGAGAAGAGGTGTTTGTGGTGTTGCGTGAAAATATGATGATGACAGATCATGATGGAATGTGAGAGGAATATTCTTGTGTAATGGGTTTTTGGGTATGCTTTGTTCCAAGGTAGTGTTTGCGTCCAAACTTTGATTATTAACAAGGGGATGTGATTGAAGAGCATTGAGGAATGTGTTTCCCTTGTTGACATTTGGTTGGGTTCGAGCAAACAATGTCGTGATTTGCAAAATGTTTTGTGTGACGTTTTGAGATGGAGGTGTAGATGAGATGGGGATGGTGGATGAGATTGGGTGAAATGATGTGTCCACGATAGTACTTACATCAAAATCTGATGGCAACTTGGCCCCTTGTTTTGCTAGTTCAAGCATGTACAACGAAGGGTTAAGTCTCATCATAATGTTGATGATTCTATGGTTGTCTGGATTTTGGAGCATTTCTACCATTTCCTCATGAGACATTCCAAAAGTGAGGTCCTCTCCTTGATTTTCTTCTTGGGGATGTTGTGTTGATGAGAGGGTCAATGGGTTGCTTGATTCTGTTGGATTCATTTCTGCATTGGTTTGGCTAAGGTCACTTGAAGTGGGTGTTTCTTTGTTGGCTTCCATACTCTTCTTGTATTGAGATCTTGTTTGGACCATAAAACAAGGATCAAGAATATGGGAGATGAATCTCTTGATTCTTTGGATTGATCTCTATTTTATGTCCCAAAGTGAAAGTTTTTAGGATGCTTTTTGAGGATCAAAGGTGATGATATGATGATGATACTAGGGATGGATAATATGGATGTTCTTAACTTTTGATCAATCTTGAATGAGACACTAGGCTTTAGGACTTTGGATTTTGATTTTGGATTTTGAGATTTTGAGATTTTTTCCTTGACTTTGATTGTGATTTTGTTTTGGATTTTGAACAAAAAGGACCCTAAGATGTTTGATAATGATCTAAGGGATAGTTTTGTTCAAAGCATGATGATTTTGGATATGTGTGAGGAGAAGGATGCATCTACCCGCACCTATCCAAATAAAATGATAGTTTCACCAAGTATATGAAGAAGGATTCATCCACATACACTAAGTTAGACAAGATGATTTTGATAACTTTGACTAAGTATATGCAAAAGGATGCATCTACACATGCCTAGCCAAAGGTCTTTTGATAAATGTTTCAAGGACTTGGTCTCAATGATTTTGGTGTTTGCTTGATTTTGTCATAAAGCCTATCACTTCAAAGATGATTTCAAGGTTTTTCAAAAGATGATTTCTGAGATGATGTTGTTTTGGAGGATGGATGAAAAGTTTTGATATATTTTGATCCCTAGATGAACCTAAAAAGACCACTTTGTTTTCCTAGACCTAGGTATTGAAGAGCATGCATATGCTTCCTAAAGACCTTTGTAACCAAGAAATGATTTCATTTGAACATTCATTTTCGGATTTCCAATGATTTTTGCTTTGGGATTTGTGAGTCTCCAATCACACATGAAAATTAATTTTGCTTAGCTTTGCTTAATGGCTTTATTTTCCCAAAAACACTTTCTTTGATTAAGTTTTCAAACTAAGATGTCCAATGTCTCAATTTCTTTAAACCCCACAAGATAGCTTACGTGGAAATTTAATGAACTTAAGGCAAGGGTTTTCCTATTGTTTACTCAAGAAGACAAATTGAGATATAATCCAATGCTTAGAAACCTCTAAGGACATAAGTCCCAAGGGAAAGCAATAACATATGGATTGAGTCAATGATATTTGTCTTCAAAAGGGTTTGAAATTTTGATGCTGTTAAGTGTTTGTTTTTTATTTTTTTTCGAGCAAGCAATGTATTTTCAAACTAACTCACAAGCAATGCAACATCCTAGCTTAATGGGTACATTTTTCTTAGTGGGCTTGCCTCATGCCCTTCATAGAAGAGATGATTTTACATGCAACCAAGGAAAAATATAAAGGTATGATGAAATCCTAACCTCTATATTTCAACCAAGATCGGTAATGGCAAGTAACTTCTTAGAATCTAAGTTCCAATGCACCACTTTGATAAACTCGCTCAATGGATAAATAGGCCACTACAAAACAAGGGTTCTAGTTCAGACTTTCTGTTCGTAGGAGTTGACCCAACGTGGCAAGAGTCCCCTTTCGGATCCATCTTGTCGGAGTCAACAACGTGATATTGGTGTTTCTTCCAATATCCACATTTATATCCCAGCTAGAAATACTCTCGGGTTCAGAGTGTTACCGGTTGAACCATTCCCTTGGGTGATTACTTTTTCCCACAAGGCGGGCCCTCTAAGATAAACAAAAGCAAATGAAGAACAATATTCGTAACTCGATCAATCCTTGTAGGCAACAAGGAGAGAGAATATACGCAACAAAGCCCCCACTCACACTCGCACAATAGTTTGTTCAATTTTAAGCCCAAACCGAAGTGTGGAGGTGATTGCTTTATCTCAACCCAAAGTCATGGAAAAGACCTTTTGATTCTCAAGATCGCTATAAAGCACGAGAGAAGCGCATACGTCTTTTCCAATGGCTTTAGTCTAAGTAAGCCTTCACAAACAAACAAAGCTACACTTGTTCTTTTTAAACCCTCAAAGCAATGTGTGAGTTCATTTTAGAGCACCAAATCACAAGTGAAAAGACATTTGTTCAATTGTTTAATCCATAAATGAACTCTAGTAATTTGTTGATCCTAAGGTTCTTTTTAATCCTTTTGCAAGAAATAAACAAAAAGAATCCTTTTTAAACCCAAATGAAAGCTAGTGTCCTAAAGAAAGAAAGGATGACAAATTCTTGAAGAAGTGTTAAACAAACACTTAAGTGTTAAAAAACACTTTGATTAGACAAAATATCATCCCCATGCTCCTCTTTCTTTTGATTTCGATTCCCAACCTACAAAAGTGATCAAAACGTTAGATGAGATCAAAAGCAAAAGGATATAGGGGTTAGATGAATCATTTACCAAAACACCCTAAAACTTAGCCAAGTTATCATGTGTTTTTACTTTAGATGCAAATTTGAAAATTTTAACTCATTAATAGTTAAGAAACAACTACACCATTGGATAGCTTACGAAATTCTACCCTATTTCAAAAAAAAGCATCAAAAAAGACCTTCGTATGACCAAGATATGGTCATTTTAAAACTAACTCATGGGCGCTAAAACAGTGATCATAAGCGCTATAACAATGATCATGGGCGCTAAAAGAATGATCATGGGCGCTAAAAGAATGATCAAGGGCGCTAAAATAATGATCAAGGGCACTAAAAGAATGATCATGGGCGCTAAAAGAATGATCACGAGTGCTATAACAGTGATCACGGGCGCTATAACAGTGATCACGGGCGCTATAACAGTGATTATGGGCTCTATAACAGTGATCACGGGCGCTAAAACGAGAATTTATGAACAACACTGTAAAAAATGGCAAAATTTTTAAAAAACGTGTTAGAATATGTCGATCAGCCCTCCTTCTAGTGCCAAAATGTGAACCCCAAATCTATGTACCTGCAAAACAAAGACAATAAACACCTTAAGTTAGATTTTGCAAGCATAAACAAGGATTCCCCATGAGATTCATTAACATAGCTCAAATTAGGAAGAAAATAATGAAGAACACAAAATAAATCACAAAATAAACATTGAATATTAATTAAGCATGCAAACTCTCAATCCCATGGGGGAATTGGTGCCAATTTGATGTGGAAATTTGGCCCTTTCCCAATCCCTAAGATGCAAGATTCGATATGTAGACTTGATGATGAACTTTGATCCACTTTTTGATGATGAATGATGAAGACTCCAAGCCAAATCTGCAAAAAAGCCTACTAAGAACTCAAATGATGGATGAGAATTGCTAAGTATTTTAGCATGGTAACTTTGCTTGGAATGTGGATGATGAAATAAGGATATAAGCTATTTATTTATAGATTGATAAGTTGAAGAGATATCCAAATTTGATCAATGTGGGACAAAGATTCAACCAATGATATGATGTGCCAATTTTGTCAACATGTGAGATACTAGAAGGTTGAGCAAGTTTTGGAGGATTAAAAGCCAATAAAATGCACAAAATTGAAATTCAAATTTGTTGAAATGACTGAAAGGGGAAGAATGAAAGCATTAATGCCACTTGTCAAGGCAAAAGGACATGTAAGAGATCTTAAATGCCTTGTTGGAAGGACTTATCTCAATTCTGATTTTGAATTCAAATTAGGGGAATATTCCCTTAAAAAGATGCTCTTGTTGAAGGAAAATAGAAATTTAATAACCAAATAAGCTCCATTTTCATGTGCAAGCTAGTAAAATCTAGAGGATTTGAGTGATATGATTAGCATTAATCATGATTTGATTAATTTAAATGATGTTAGTTGATTTGGACTATTTTGACTTAGATTTTACAAATTCTAAATAACTCAAAATGAGAAAAGAATGATTTAGGACTTAGTTAAATAAATATTTTTCATTTATTTAACCAAAGGGCATGTTAGATTAAATTAGATAAATATTTGATTTATTTAATTTAATTAGATGAATTTTGAGATTTTAATCAAATAATATGGATTATTTAATTAAATAAAGATAGGAAAATGAAATGACCTAACTAATTACACAAAGATGATGATTTAATTAAATCGAGGGATTTATTTAATTAAAGGGAGAATTATGAAGACTTTAATCAAATAAGGCTATTTGATTAAATGGTTAGATAGAGGGATAATTCAGGATGAAGTGATGTTAGTAGATCAAGATCGAGTGTGCGATACTCACCATATATTGATGTCTACAACTTCAAATACCTATATATTAGTGTAGATTTTTCTTTGCAAGAACATATGTAGGCATTGCATGCCCTAGATGCATTTGTGGGAATCTTTTGCGCAAATATATATACACACAAAAAGAATGTATGGGAATGTATGTATGTGGAATTACATATAGAGAATAGGTATACTATCTACCACTCTAATAAATACAAAGATCAATGTTTAATATTACACTTAATATACAGCCTACCATACATACAAATGTTATTTGCATCTAATCTCACAAACATGCATAATTGCACATATGGAAAATAATATGAAACACACCAAAATAAGGCCTGCTCTTCACCCTACCATATTGGGTCATGGAGCCTCATAGGATCTCACCAAACCCTCGAGCAAGAACATACATTGTCCACCACTATGATCAATGATGAAACCAATGTTGCTTATTACACCTAATATAGAGCTTATCATTCTAATAGTTCCTTTTTGAGGTTGAAAGAAATAATAGCAAATTCATGGCAACTGGCATCATGCATTGGATGCATATGTAGGAATTTGTTGCTTGGAAATATACACACTAAAAAATTATGTGTAGAATTGTATATATGTGGCATTAGATGTAGAAAATATACATATATATATGAATGGAAACTTATATATATGCATATGTACTGATACATGTGTTCAATAGGGCAATCAAACTTCAACCTTCAAAGAATCTCACAATCCTAGCTCATAGATCTAACAATAAGTAAAGCCACAGAAGAATTCCCAACAATGCCTTATTGAAAATTGTGAAGAGTTTTTCTACCTCTTCTAATATTTTAAATGGTAGGTGTTATTACAACCATCACCACTACACATAAACCATACAACAATTAATGTTGATGCTAGGAGGGAAAGCTTTTATTAACATGCAAGTCCGATCATTCATTGTGAAGTTTCTATGAAGGTGGTTGGAGGTTATTTTGTGTTTTTTGCATGGGGCAATGATTCCAAAATCAATACAAAAGTCTTGGTAATGGCACAATTGATCAAAGTGATGGACAATGGATGTCCCCTATGTGCAGATATGTATGTATGTCATAGTAGATGCAAACAACATTGATTCCATAAGGCATTGTTGATTGTTGTTCTCTAGCTTAGGGTATACTATTTCATTTTCGATAAGGTAATATTGAAAAGGCTATATTGTTTCTCATTTTCGGAGCAAGGAATTGTTGAGAAAAAGACTATATTTTGCATGTGTTTGTTAATGTGAATTTTGTTTGATGCCACGATTGGATCACAATGATGGACAATGTATTCCCCCTATGCAGATATGTATGTATGTCATAGAAGCGTAAAAACATTGATACATAGTGATCCTATGTTTATTATGTTGGGACATTCTTGGAAATTTGATAAGCTATATTTTAAGTGTTATATGGAACACCAACATCTAACCTTAGAACTCACATGTAGCAGCAATATACTATAGACTCAACCAACACATGAATATTAAAAACTAAAAAATCAAATGATAAAATTATGGGAAACCTCTAGTTGTGTGGATTTCCCCTATTGTGTGAATCCTTTGGCTTAATTTTCATCAACCTTCCTTAACAATTTTAACCCTTCTAGCTCTGGGTTGCAAAATAAAAAGGTGGTGGATTTTTTATTTTAAATTAAAAGTGTTTGGCGCATCGATAGAGAAGGCCAAAAAAATTAAACACTGGTTGGCATCAACATTAATTGCTATATGGTTCCTCTATGGTGGCAATGTTTGGAAGGTAATAAAATAGTCCATTTTCTTCTTAAAGGATAGTTTTATTTGTCTCAACCTCAATAAGGATTTGTTACAATGAGAGGCTATGTATTAAGTGTTAGATGAAACATTGGTGAAATACTTATTGAGGCCTAGACAAATAACAACTATCTTTAAAGCCATACAAAAACAACCAACAACGTCTTATCGAGAAGAACATGAACTATTTTATTACTTTGCAACCATTCCCACTGCACAAAAACCATAGATCAAATAATTTATTCAAGGCCACAAAACAACAATCAACAATTTCTTTATTGAGAATAGCATAAACTATTTTATTACTTTGACAAACAAGAACAATTTCAATAAATAAACTATGTTGCTCTTGAATAGGGAGACAACAACCATCAATTGAGACATATGGACCCATCCTTTTGTCAATTGTTGCAACAATTTTGGGTGAATGGACATAGGACCAAGCCATGCCAAGCAACAATAATTTTTTTTGGAGAACTTTAAGTATAGGCCTACAAAAAAAAATAGTAATTATTTTATGAAAGAATAACCATAGGAAGGAGTATATATGAATGATGTTTGCATTTGATTTCACATACATACATATCTACACATAGGGATGAATGTTGTCCACCTCTAATTTCACAAACATACATATCTGTACATAGGGAAAGTAAAATGAACAACAACAAAAGAAGGCCTGCTCTCCACCTTGCCTTATTAGGTCATACAGCCCCATAGGGTCTCACCAAACCCTTGAGCAAGAACATACATTGTCCACCACTGTGATGAATGGTGAAAATAATATTTCTTATTACACTTAATATAAAGCCTATTATTGTAAAGATGCCTCTATGAGGACAAAAAAAATTGCAACTATCTTCCCAAAACAATAAACATGGGAAGGAGTATATATGAATGTTGTCTACATCTAATTTCACATACATACATATCTGCACACATGAAAAGAAGAATGAAACACTACAAAAGAGACACATACTTTTTTGTGTGTATATATTTTCGAGCAACAAATTCCTACATATACATCCAATGCATGCAATACATATATTTGTAGTTGCAAAACAAAATCTACATCAATA